>WYDI02157500.1:0-42226 GCA_009867235.2 Psittacus erithacus
GTGGAGGGAAGGGAATAAAGACAAGTTGAGGTGGTTTTTTTTTGCCTTCTGGCTTCTTAGCAGTTGCAGATTGCATTTTAAAGCTCTTCCCTACAATCTTCAGGGCTAAATAATGACTTTTAGAAAAAAAAAAAAAAAAAGAGAAAAACCTGACCTTTAAGTAAGCATGTATCTCTCAGAGAGAGCATTACACTTAAACATCATGGTCTTGAGATTTACAAAAAGGTACCATTTAACAAATTGATTTAAATATTACAATTTACATCTAAGTAGTGTAAAAAGTTTCTACAATCTACCCGGTTTTGAGAATTGCAGGAAGTTTTGGATTTGCATACGTAGTTTATCAAGATGACTCGTACTGAGCTATTACAAAAAATGTACTTACTTCATGTAACTTATCTCCATAAACATCTTAATTTCTGGTGAAGTTTGCCAATCCCAAACTTCTAATCATAGCTATTTAACAATAGATGAGCTCTAAAGAATTCTTCATGTAGGGTCGGACAGAAAGCCTTTCTCCCTCAGGACTTGTTCCTACCTGCCACTGAAAGATTAAAAATAATTTAGTTCTATTATATTACAGTAAGAAAGAAATCTTTATTGGCCAGTTAAAGGCCACCATATCTAAAAATAATTAGCTTTCACAGGGAGTCATTGATACCTTTACCATTAGTTTTTCAGGATAAAGGTGAAACAGACATAATTAGCATAATCTGTTAAACAATTAATACCAAGTTGGTACCTAACTCCTACTATTCAAGGAAACTGGAAATAAGATTATTCGTAGGAATTAACAAGTTGCAAGAAGTTGAACAAATTCTTACAATGTAATATTTATGTTATGTTCCTGGCTGTACCCTGGAAGTCCTACTGTAGCTTCTGTCCTGCTCAAACTGTTGCAACTTTATTCTTCGCCAATTGGACAAAAAAAAAGTAACACATTTCTTCTCACTTACACACAAAATAGGTATCGTATTTTAGAAACAACATCAAAGAAAAATCCTGAAGACTGCTGCAGGCATTAAACAGTTGATTTAAGTTCCTGCCAGTTTAATTTCCATCATTGTGATTAATGAATCAAAAGGGATTGTATGAAAATGTTTTCTAACATTCTTACTAGGTGAGTGTACTTTCTCATCAGGAGAGTTAACACTTTAGAGCAAAACTCATCTATATATGCTTGCAGTTTTTCAAGTTTCCTACCTGTATTTTAAGTCAGAGACATTGTCTTAAAATATCAGAAATGCTTTAAGTGGCAATCACTCTGGCCTCCTTACAAAGGGATTTAAACTTTACTCGGCCCAAAGCTCTACTTTGGACCACTGCATTAGAATTCTTAGAGAAAGTCACAGTTAAAATACAGAGATGCCTGCTAACCAAGTAGATGACAGCAGATGCACCCAAAAGTAGACAAGATCTTAACCAGCACCACTGCTCTTGTGGAAGCTTTATGAAGGAAACACTCTTTGTAAACCTGAAAGGTGCACTCTGTTCACTGCCGTGGTTTCAGTACACATCATGTTCAAATTAGCTTTACTGTAGGTCGTTTAGGGATACTGCTGGCAAGATAGTGATGGTGTCACACAATGTATTATGGCAAGCCTGGGTAGTAAACTGAGGCAAATAGCTCACACTGAATGCAGTGCTGGTATGCACACAGCACAAGCCATATCCCTCCACACTAATGAACTATCAGTGAAAAACTGCATCCATCACACAAATCTTTCTATACAGCCAACTGTATTTCTGATCATCAGTATTTATCACCAGTTACCATTTCCATTCAATTCCAACCTCTCCCCTGCACCTCCAACCTGCACAGCCACCAGTGTCAGGCTTCTGGCCTCTGCTGCAGACTGAAACTGTTCTGAGATTGTACCTATTATTTCTGGGCGAGAGGAGTGCTGCAGACCCAGACCTGTACTAAAGAGGCTGAAACTGACTTTTAAAACATTCTAACCAGTTACTTTAGAGAGAAACCATTGTGGGACCCAGAAGACTGAGGCAGCACAAAACTGCCATCTGTTAATTAAAAATCATATTCCATCAATTCAAGCAAACACACTTGTAGGCTTGTATGAAAAGCATAGCTGAGCTATTTTCAAAGTAAAAAGCAGGAATCCACAGACAATAGCTGAGCAAAGCATGAGTTTTGGGAACAGATACAGAAGATTTAGATTTAAGGAAACTTATCACTTTCTAGACCACTCCCACTATCAACAATTCAGGAATATAATACTCACTAGAGAATATTTTACAGAGAATAAATATTTTGAAGACATAGAAAAATAGTTCACAGCATCAAGGTACTTGTAATATATTACCTTGAAATAAAACTTGTATTTAAAAGATTAAAAAGAGAAGACTATTCTTGTAGTGGTATCAACTTTTCATTCATACAAATATTAAGCAGGGTATATTTGTTTTTTCATATATTCACATTATTGCTTGCTACCACAACTGTACAAGGAACGTCTTAACTTACTTTAATGTTCACATACAGTAATTTTAGATACCTAAAGGAAATTAAAAAACATGACTGAGTTGCAGTGAAAAAAAAAACAACCCTATATGTGAAGATATGTACAACTAAGATACAAGTAGAAGAAATGAAAATACAACTGGCCTGACCCAAGCATACATCATATATCCAGCTAAAAAAAAAAAAAAAAGTCGTACGCAGAAAATAATATTTGTAAACCAAAATGAGCAGAAGCAAGGGTGCAATAAATAATTATCTAACACATTTAAACTTTACACTGTTGCCCAGTGTACCCTGCTTTGATTATTTTTAATACACGGCATCTGCATTTGCATCTGGAATGGTAGTCAAGATTTCTTTAATAATCTTTCCCATTTATGTGGCTTTAAAACAAACAAACAAAAATAAAAACCCTGAAAGGTCCTCTTGGACAATATTTTCTTGTAAAACAAGTCCTCCTACACCCCTGTGCACAGGATCTGGTAAACAGTTAGAACAAAGCTGATGCATGGCATTATCTTGAATTAAAACAGCTACATTATAAATTGCAATACTAATATGCTTTTGTGATCTTTAGTTCTACTAACCAGATGCATGCAAGTCTCTCAGCAATTCTTCTAGTCTGAGTGAAATAATTCTAGTTTGCTGCTTTTTTTAAAAAAAAAAATCCAAAACGAAGAAAAAACCCAAAACAAACAAAAAACCCCAACAACCTTTAAATTAGAACTTTTTCAGAACCAGCTGACTGAACTTCATGAAAAGCAGAGATTTCTACTAATGCAATGACATTTGGGCTCCAAAAAGCACAGTTTCAAAAAGAACTTTATCTCCTTCTTTTATTGGAAGAGGCTAGCCAATATCCCAAAAAGAAATAAAAATATTTACAATTGACTAGTCACTGACAAAAGTTTCGGAAGATCTCAGAAGGTATTTCAGCATGTAAATGAATGATTAAAAGGACTTACACAATGTACAGTCAATCAGTTGTGTCATTTTGGGATAAAAAAATACCTGCTCGCTTGTATACCATTTTCAGCTGTGTATTTATAGTTTCATATATATGTACACACGCGCGCACACATATAAAAGACTCTTTGAAAATCAAGATACATTAATAAACAGAAGTAGTAAAAGTAAGAATAACTTAAGTAGTAGTTAACATTTGTGTGAAATTCCTTTGCAGAGTTTGACCCAATGCACTTGGAACATGCTCTTACTGAAAAAAAGAAACCCAACAAAAACAAAAAAAAAGAATGACAACACCACAAGATTCTGTAGAACCAATCTATGTTACCACCAGGAGAGCACCAAGCAAGGCACCATTGGAAAGACAACATACTTGAATAAGTCTCTATAGATAAATCAAATGTTAATCTGGTCGAAAAATCGGCGTCTTTGGTAAAAATTCTATAAGGATGACCTGTATAAAAAGAAGACAAATATATATTAGATGGAAGACGGCAGCAATTTGATTGTCTATCACAATGATAATTCATATACTTTTTTTTTCCCTAAGTACATCAAGTTATGATGATGATCAGAGATCACTTAATTCAACTGGAAAAGTTTGCCTACCAACACCTAACATCTAAACAAACTGAAATAAGCTATTACATAATTATTCTTTATTGTAATTCATTCATTTTATTAGGAAAAATTATAAAAGATAAACATTCATTAAAAAAACCAGAAGGCGCAATGTATGCAAAGTTAATTTTAAATTACACAATCAATTCCCTTTACTTAAATTTTTTTGCACTTAATATAGGATTCTAAATTATATTTATCGTTCAAAACTTGTAAAGATAGAAAGGTGTATCAACCTTTGCAAAGTTCCCATTATCTAACGAATCTGCAAGTAGTTAACAATAAACCTGGCTAATGCTTTTGTATGATTATTCTTACGGCCCCTATTTAAATTTAAACTAGGTGTTTCTGAGCTAGGGAACACACCGCACTGTACACTCCAGAATACAATCCAAGTATTCATCCTACTTTAAACGAAAAGCTCAAGGGAAATATTCACTTGTGCACTTTCTTCAGAAATACAGTCATTACACAGCAGCATGCTTGTATTCATAAACAAATAAATGCACCTGGTAACATAACTAGTGATTTTATCTACTTTTAAGGGGAGCCTGTCTTTCTAAGAAGTTAAAAAAAAAAATAATTTCTAAACATTTTTGATTGTAAATGAGAACACAATTTGGCTGCTTAGAGAGTAACCACTTCTATCTCTGATAGCATATTGAATATCAGGAAAGAAGTCTCTGATTTTATTTCTGAGGCAAACAGATTTGAAATAATATCAAAATCAGGTGTATATGTTTACTTTTAACAGATACTCAGAAGCGACTTATATTCAGAAGCGATGTAAATTGCTCAGAATCCACTGAGCCCTGACATAAGTCCACCAGTGAATGCTTCACAAATACCAGGGCCACTGATATTCAGGCAAGATTTCAAAAAGGGAGAAAAAACCCAAAGCTAGAACTCTGTGTTTATGCCAAAGATGTGAGGCTATTGTGGTTTTGTCTATTATTTAATTTAGCATCTACAACAATGGATTTTGAACCTCAAGCTGGAAAAGCACCAAGTTTTGGGTACAAGAAACTAATTTAAATCACCTGCTTTGGAAAAAAGGATACGTATTATTTAAAATTAAATCATAAACACAACATTAGGGGCAACAGACCAGCAAATCAGTTCCCTGAAAATGAAAAAATGGTAGAGAGATTTTGTAAAAATTCTCTCCTTAAATATATCTGGAGATAACATATTAAACATTTTACAAATTGAAAATAAAATCCTTGATCTTTACCCTGTGAAACTACATGCTTATGACCACACATTAATGTAAACAGGTCATGTAAAACTGACTTTAAATTTTATTTAACAGAATTAATATTCATCTGTAAAGGTTGCTGGGCTATAGCATTTACAAATTAGCATTGTACATGTCTTTTTCAATTGAATCTGCAAAACATTGGATGTGACAATGTCTTCCTGCAAGAAAACAAAATTTTCAGTGAAATTAAAAAAAAATAAAAAAACCACAAAAAACCCACAAAAACCAAAACCAAAAACCAAACCAAAACACTTTATTTAGGTAAAGTTCAAATATACTTTCTGAAATTTGCTTTATTCCATTTTCAGCCACATCTCATAGATCCAAACAACAACAACAACATTATAGAATAGATGGCACAAAAAAAAAATACTTATAGAGTCATTCTGTGAAAAAGCACTTTAAAGGTCTTACGTTTCAGGCTAGAAATAAGATCTAATTTACAAACAGGAAACGGAGGAATGCTAAAAGAAAACTATTCTTTTAGTATCTTTTCCAACTCCTTAATCACTTTTAAAGTTTTTATATGCATGATAAAGACCATAGACAAGTTAGAACTAATACAGTAGATATTTCTCAAAGAATAATCTTTCTTTTTAACATGTTAACCCTTCCTATCACCTACTTCCTACAGCATTAAAAAAGTATGCAAATTCTGATGCATCTCACATTTTAGCAGCTTAATTTCATCTTATTCTATGTACTTCTAAGATATTTTGAAAATTGAAATAAAAGCAGCACCAAAAAAGAGAAAGAAGGTTGCAAGCTAAAACTGAAATCTTACATTGGACATCATTCATTTTAAACAGTGTATTCTCACTGTGTATTTCCAAGAAGTGCTTATGGAATTTCAGCCAAAGACTGGAGTAAATTAAAACTCCAGAGACTGACTTAAAAATATTTTAGCGACACAGTTTAGAGATAAAGATACTTTCAAGACAGTTGAGGTAAGGGGCAGTTAAAATTTAAAAAGGCTAAAAGTTTCTTAAGCTCCAACAGCTTAGTTGAAAGGTCTTCTTCCATACTTTCAGACTTGATTAGCATTATATAAAACAGCCATATCTGACTTGCTGCGTAACCAAAGTTGTGGTTATTCTTTATACAGCATCTAAAATTTCACACTCCATCAGCACATGTTCAAGCTATTTTATCTTGGCAATTAATTTATTATTTTTCAGAACACAGTGAAGCCTTGTTTTCAAGTCATTCATAACTTTATAAATCAGTCCTGCACATGAAACCATGCATCTGTGAACCGTAGAAAATCCTTGCACTCAGGCGATTAAGCTCCTGACACCTTTACTGATTAATAATCACGAAAAGAATAAGATCAGAAGCAAAATAAATGATCATTTAATAGAGAAACTCACAAAACAGCCCTTTAACTTACATATTCCATCATGTTATTCGTTTCACATTTCCTTTTGCTTAGTCTCCAATGCAAGCACAGCTAGACAAGGAAGAAAGAAAAAGAAGAAAAATGAGCTGTATTTTATTGCAGCACACAGACTAGCCCATTTGTCCACCTTTCATATTTTTCGTTCAACAAAAGCATCTGTTTCCATACTGTGCAATTCAAACTCCAACAGTACGAAGCTGCTCCCTGCGGCACTCACCTTGTGGTATAACCTATTGTTTTCCCATTCTAATAACTTCTCAATCGATCTTCGTGTCTGGAAGACAAATGAGAAAGAATTTTACTCTTGACTGGTTTTAGAAAAACTTTGTTTTGCAGCTGCTTTTGTGTGAAAGAGAGGTACAGGACAGTGACTGAGTACAGGGTGGTCTGTAGTACTATCAAAACTTCTCTGGTATTAAATGGTAACTAGAAAAGAACAACTTTTTACAACACCCAAATAACTGTCCTCAAGCATTTTGGAACAACTGTTCCTATGTATATGCTTTCTGGTTCTTATAGCAGTTAAAACTTTAAAACCACAGAAATTCTGAAGTGATATAAGTATAAAAGCAGGAACACTGCTCCCCTAGTATCAGTGGTCTAAATGCACTGCTCTTGAGAAGGTTGGTATCTACACTGATAAATGTTGCCAACTGTTTTGCAGTGCTGTAGGTCAAGAACAAACATGCAACACTCTAAACAAAAGAGAATTTTTTATTACTTTTATATCCAGATTTTACAGACTGAAAACCAAATGCAGAAAGTTCTAGTAAATTACACAAACAACTATTACTATATCTGTGCTTTGTATAAAGAGCAAACCCAGTATTTAGGATTCTAAAGCAAAGTTTTACTACCTATGCTGCCCACACTTGACACTTCATATAAAGAATCCTTAAAGCTGTTTGCAGAGCTTTTTAAGATTATGCAGTATTAAAAGGATATTCTGTGCTGTAAAGTTTCACAGCATTTTGAATATAATTATTCAGTTATATTTACATTTAAGAAATACATACTGACATTTATGGTCATTTGACTGCCAGAATTTATACTGCTTAGCTCTAAATGGGATTTGCTACTGGCTATGAATAAAAAGAGGATAATTCATGGTGCCAGGTGTTAAGATGAGACCAACAGAGCTGCAGGTGCAAAAGGACAGAGCAATGACAAGGATCAAATACAACTTAGTGCAGCTGCAGCTTCCTTACAAGGCAGAGAGGGGTGAGGGGAAGGGATGAGAAAGCATCTTGCTGTTATTAGTACAAAATACAAGTACTGTAAATGAACCTTAACAAATCAAACTAAATGCTGTCATGAGAAATAAGGATGTCTGAGTAAATTAAAACTTAGATAACAAATTACTCATTTCCCACTAAATATTAGCATCTTGGTTCTCAAACATCAGTTTCTCTCTAGTTTAATACCAAAGCGTTGTGGGGAAGCACATCTAAGCATGTACTGTGGTCACATGATTAAAAATTAGATCATTGCTACCTATGAGTAATCATTACACTGAATTTTTATTATGTTTTATTTTAAAAAGCACAAGTCAAGGAATTATCACAAGGTGGATGTGCCAGTGACTAATTTATCACATCAACTGGGGATTGAGTATTTTTGGGGTTATTGTTATTATTATGTTTTTAAAGACAGTGCCCTTTAACAATAATCAGTAGACCTCACTTGTTTCTTTGTAAAGATAGCCTTTTAGAGTCTGCTCTCCTTTTAAATGAAAATAGGGCAGCAGTTATGGTCACACTTTTGTTAATTTAGTTGCCAGTCAGCTCCAAATCAAAAGAAAATAAGGCTGCAGAGTGTAATTAACATTCAGTTCAGTCGTTTTGTCCCTTGTCTAGCCCCCAAGCTTTGTTAAAATTGCCATCTGAATGCTGAAGGCTGTAGGGAAATCGATTTGATTCTAATCGCACCATGAAAAGAACATGATCTAACTGCTTTCAGCCCTCCGTAAATCTGTACTAGGTCTTTAGCACAATGCAACTTCCAATTTAAAAAGCACTGAATGTCTCGTCAATGACTTTGTGAAGAAAAAAGAACAAGGAGCAGACATAAAAATTCCAATAGTTGTTTAAGCATTAAAGTTCATTTGCATCACAGCAAACCTGAAAAGGGCTGACCTCTCAAACCGCCTCTCAGGTCTATGAAGTTGTAGCCTTGACAAGCTCACATTGACAGAGCTCATTGACTCTGAAAGGCTACTCTATCAATGGTGAAAAATGGCAATAGGTTCTACTCTGAGCAGGCATCTGCCTGCCCACCCGCTGCTAAACCAATGGCAAAACTGATTCAAAACCTGAATCTACCTTGTAATCTTCCTTTCCAGGACCTTTTAATAATAGATTAAGATCACTATACAATTTAATTTCATTGTTTGCCCCAAAGAGTGTGAAAAACATCCAAGCTTTTCAGATTCCAGTAAAATTACATATATATTACAATGCATACACATAAATAAGAAATTGATAGGTAGTTATGTACTATTAATTGGTTTGTTTAAATAAGAAGCCAGTTTAAAGTAATTTGACTAGTGTGAGATAAAAGCACATGCAGCCTCGAGAATACAATTATTTAGGTTCCCAGAGCCTTAAACAGAATCCTTCCTGAGGTATAATTTGAGACAGTCATAGCTCCCAAATCATGCCACATTACCAATACATAAATGTTAATGCAAATTAGACTGTAAAATATTTCTGCAAATCTCAGAGCTTGGGATAAAAAGAAATGAATTAAACAGCATCACACAATTCACTATAGTAAGTTTTCTTCCTACTTGACAGGTGAAAAAAAGCACTTGCACGTGCAGCTTAATTAATCACTGCTCTTGACATCTCAATGATTTACAGTGAGGAGCAGGTGAGGATATACAAAACCAGAAAGGAACACTTGATTTGAGTGTAGCATTTCCAGCACACTAGGATGACAAGCTTATATATTCTATCAATGGTGTACAGAAAAACCCATACACCAAATTATTTGTTAGCCACAACAAAAGCACAAATTAAGTGGAAGAGAGACTTGCTTATTAGGAAGATTTAATACTATCCAGCTTTAAATTTATTTTTTTTTCCTTAAAAAACCCAACCCAATATTTGAGCAAGCCAAAACTACAATTCAAGTACACATTTTAGCCAATGATAAGAAAGTATGCTTTGTAACATACCTCGTGGGGAAAAAAAAAAAAAAAGGCAGACAGCCTTTAACGCTCACCAAATTTTGTGAAACAGGGCTCTTCAATCAACAATCTAGATGCAATGTTTAATGAAACGCTCCTGTAAAATAACTGATTCTTTAAAGACATTAATGTTTGACAGCGTCTTTGAAAAATCAGGCTACTGAAAAAAAACCAATGCAGAATACACTGTCACCAATACTTATTGCTCCCAATTAAGTAAAATAAAAGTCTTGTCCTTAAACATGGAAGAAAAGAAAAATAAACAGGAAGGTTATGAACACTTCACGCAGAAACAAGGCAATATTGAATATAAATACTACATTACCTGTATTGCCAACTACAAGACCTACCAGTTTCTACTGAAGTTAGCTTACAACTCCAGATGCAGTTATGATCTGAACTGGAATGCTGCACAGCCACAGGGTCCAAAGCCCTCTCAGCTTCAGCTGTAAATCAGTGAATGACTGGTACAATATTAAACAAAAGGATCTTACATGACTCCCTAAACAGTGCTAATTTAAGTACCTCCCTTTGCCTTTAAGTGGGGAAATAACCTGCATAGTAACAACTCCACTACTGATTTTATTTGTAGTTGTCTGGGAACAACAGAAGAATCTCCTGCTAAATGTACTTGATCTTTGACTTCTCACCTGAAAACTCCAAAACATATGTAAATGTAGTGCAACATTAGTCCAGTAAATAATACAGAGATTTTAAAATTCCTTCATATAAAACTTTACCACAGTCAAGTATTAGTAATTCTGAATATTGCCCTGAAAAAAAACATTCTTTGTGCTCAAATTTCAAAATACAAAGAGACCAATTTAAGCAGATTTTTGTTGATTCTCATGTGGTCAGATTTTGTATTATATACCAGAGAAGAAAGGAGAAGGAATATATCAGAGGTCTGAACTTTACCATCTCAAAGATAGAAATGATTGATGTCAGAATTTCTGTCCATTTTCCAAAGATAAACTCAGCTATAAAATTCATACTCATGTAATTTATCAGCATAAACAAAATAAAAAGCCATCTTTTAACTGAATCACACAACTGCACACTCATTTTCAACATGCCAGAACATCCCCCAAGTCCCATGTTGGTACCACAAAAATGCCAAAGCTGTACTTGAAACTACATACATCTTTACCTGTGCTGAGCAAGTCCACACCTTGAACACTGTGCCACAAATAGACCCTTTAGAAACTGTAAATTTGTAAGATTCCAATCTTACTGAGGAATTCTCTATTTATGAAGGGCAAAGATGACAAAGGTGAAGCTCAAGTTGAGTCTAGACCCTGACATCCTGGAATACCTGCTTCAGCATGTACAGTAGCTTGAAAAGGTGTACGATCAACCACATAAGAAAGGTGATGCAAGACACACCTATGAACAGCTTGGATATTTTTTACTACAGACAATTGTAAAGGTGCTCATCCCAGAAGCCACTGCAGCATCCATGCAAGAAAGTGAATGAAGCCCATACATCAAGGACTGAAGAATATCTGGAAGTAAGTGTAGCATTCTGGTGCCGTTTGTACAATCTTGCCTTCTCCAACAGGATTATTATTACTGTATCTTGTCTTACCTCACAGACGATTTTGGGCAGAAAACGAGCCCAGACAAAAGCAGATCAAAGCTCCTGATCAGGCAAAGAGAAATAAAATCAGAATTCTGGAGTGGAAGAACTGACAACATCAAGTTGCCTTCAGGAGACTTCCTGTTCTAAAAGATAGCCCTGAGGATATTATCTCATTTTCTCACACAATCCTTAAACTGACCTAATTTGTATGGGTCTCAATCCTGGATCATTACACCACAGAGGAATTAATTTAAAGCTTAATGAATCAAATCTGATCAACTACTTTCTGGAAAGGTCTCTTCCACCACACTGTCTGCTCATACAAAAAGAGCAGCAGCATTATTTGACATTACTGCATGTAACAAGTTTTAATATCTAAGCCAAAGATGATTCTGAGACTCTGGCTACCTGGATCATCAAACTCCTAGACTGAGAAATCAGTAAAGGAATGAAATATGTAGAGAATGGAGAAGGTATACAGAAACATAAACCCCAGGTACATTATTCAGGAGTACAATGGAGAACATCTTGTAGCATTATCACTATCGTATTAACCGACAGATACTGGGTGACTCCGAAGTCATTTTGGACTTCAGTAGAAACATGTGGCCAAAAGAAATTATCAAGGAAAATCCTAAAAGTTGATTACAAAATTCTCACATAAATTTACTCTCAAATATAGACAATCCAAAAGACTCAAGGTGCTAATTATATAGTTTAGCCACTGGATATTTTAGCTATCCTGTAAAAGCTAAGTCACCAAGGTAAGTGTAAGTGTAGCTAGTTACTTTCTGTAATGACGCAATAGTGACTAGAGTCAACTATTGTGGAGCCTTCACACTGTGGAGAAGACTTGTAGAAGAGTAGTCTTGACCCTGACAAAATTAGCACACTTCCCTTGAGAAGGCCTGATTGAGATGTGGTAAAACACACTTCACAGGCAGACAGACATTGAAGTGATCCATGAAGCATCAAGATCATAACTAATGTTGTTACTTGAATTTGTAACTCTTTTCTTCTAGAATTAAAGTCTAGCTCTGACTCTCTGTCATTACAAAGCAAAAGAAAAATTAATCTCTGTTCCCTCCTAAGAAATTATTCACACCTGGCCATAACAACCTAAAGCATCCACCTCCTGAAGGACATTCTCATAGAAAGGGCAACAGAAAATTAACACATAAAATAAAATTGACCATAATAGGGATCAAAACAGGATTGAATCTCCACCAAATAACTCATACATTATCATACACTGTGGAAAATTCTAAACTGAACATGAGTGAAAATTCCACCTCCATCTTTTCTTTTAAAGTTACAGAGATGTTCATTTGGGACCCCATCACTTATTTCCAAAATACCCAGCAGTATACTACAGAACATAGTTCAAAGGCAGTGCAGGTAGAGAAACTAAAGAATCTCAGGTTACATTTCTATTAGAAAATGAAACTGCACCCAGAAACATTCCCATTCACTTGAAGCCAGCTGGCAGGTAACAGCTTACATCTGTATCAGTAAGTTTTCATAACCTCTGAACAACTCACAGAGCCTGGAGCATTCCGATAATGCCTAGGAATTGTTACACAATACAGACCCAGAGCCTGCCAGGGACCTCTTGAAGACTAGAAAGCATCAATCCCTAGGAACACTCCCAGGTTTAACTTATCAGTATATAAGAATCCTTTGGCTTCAGCTGTTAGGAATGTCTAAGGGTAAGGGCCAAGAATGGGAGAGAAACTACATGGCCAGAAAGACTGAAAGGCAGCACAACCTAACAAAATAACTCTACAGTGCTCTGTAAAATCAAGCACTTCACTAGTACGCATGTTGAAGAGAATGGTCCCTCTGAATGAGACAGCCTCCAAAGTGCCTTGCCCATCTAGGACTGAACAGAAAATTACAGAATCCCAGAATCTCAAGTAGGTTGATCCTGTAGCTAATTAACCAATTTAGAAAAAAAAAAAATTGGCTACTTAAGAATATTTTTTGATCACCATCATCATTAGTGTTCCAAATTCAGCAATTAATTCCAAATTTCAGCAAAAATAACTTTTATGTGGAACAAAAAGAGAAGTACCTAGTCACTTTTCACTTCAGTGTATGTTTGGTGTGGTAGAAGACTTATCAATTCCTTCAGTCAGTCTTCACTTTTGCATTAAAGCTGTGCCTCTCATCCTCCCAACTGTTTTGCCAGCAGTCATGTTCCTTGAACTACCTTTTCTTTTTGTTGTTCCAGTTGTTAAATAACAGCCTATTTTATTTATACATAGTACTCAAGTTACTGAGACTGCTTCACTTACACAGAAAATAACACCTTACCCTGGTTTGTTTAATGAAGTGAGAAAGTGAATACATCCCAGAGCAAGATTACTTTGAAAAAAGCAAGAGGCACAGGCCACCTCACACTTCTCAGCAGACCACTCTAGTCTTATGCTACTGTAACACAGAGTCTTAACAAGTTACTGTTCAGTGAAGTGCTTTCTCCTTATTTTAATGTTGCCATATGAATTTCAGACAATTTTGCATTCTAGTTCTCTCCTCAAGAGTGTTTGCATATGCTATTTGACATTACCTACAAGTTGCTAAAGACAGAATCCTAAAAATTTCCAAATCTGAGAATTAGCTAGACCATTTTTAGCATGCTTTTTCAAAATAGCTCTATGCAAATTTCAACAAGCTTACATTTAGACCAGAAACATGTCAAACTGGGCATGAAAAGCAATACAAAAAGCAATATTAAACCCAAACCACTGCATGATCTATGATGGATAAGGTATAGGGGGGAGGCACAACGTAAAATGCACTGTAACAGGAAAATGTTAATTGTGCATGTATTGTTACAGTTCATATTGATATCTTCAGAGATATCATTCTAATTACAAATGCACTAGCATTTAGAATATTGACTTACAGAAACCAAAGATACATGCTGCATTTAAGATGAATATAAAACCTATTAAGAATACATGAAATTACAAATTTAACTTTAGGATACACATTTTTAATAGTAAAGGATCTGTGTTCCACCTATAGAGAAATTAACTAGTATTTTTTATTTAGTTACAAATACAAGTATTTTTCATGCTAATATAATTGCCCTGCCCCTCCCCCCTTATCCCAGCAGGCTGGCAAACTAAAAGACACAGCAGAACTATCTGCTCTCATACCATATTATGTACCGACTCATTATCCTTCAAGAAAGCACACGAAAATCTGATAAACCCTTACAGAGTGCTCTTAATGAAATAAAATCTGAGTTCAGAGATAGAGGGGGAAAGAAAAAAATAACCACAGAGCTATACACTGATGATTTGACATTTACAATTTTCTACAAGCACTGCCACTTTAAATTCAGTATGTGGAGGACTTAGTGACTCTCCCGTCCAAAATTATAGTGAACAATCTTTAAAGAAAAGTATACCATATCTGAATCCACCAGTTCTTTTAAAGTTTTCATTTCATAGCTAACACTAAAAAAAGAGCAAATTTTAAAGACTTCTGAAGACAATGGTCAAGAATGCATATTTGATACATACAAGTCCTACTTGAAAAGTTTTACTAAGCTGACTAAAGCCAATATAGAGATCACGTATCTTCTGTTTAGGATAAATATAATAAATACATTACAATTTTAAGGATTCTTCCAAACTGAATTATAGAGACTTCAAAAACAAGGCACCTTCCATCTTACGTAATTGCCTTGAGGAACTACTTGGGAAAGCATTATGGTATGAGTATCTCCAGCGCCAAGTCCTTGGCAACAGGGAGAGGAGAAAAATATAAATTTTTTTCAGTTTTGAAAATAAATGTAATATATTCATAGCTTCAATAAACTGAGCTATTTTAACATCAGTACCATCCACTGACAAGCAAAACTACTATATTTAAGAAAATTCACTCCAGCTCCTCCCCCACATATTTAATCAATACTTGGTAATTGGCTTATGTTTAACACACTGAAGATGTAAACTGCTACATAAGTGACAACTAACGATGAGGCTTAAGAAGCATTCATCAGCTTTCTGTGAATTCACAAACAAACAAGTAGCTCTCGAAAGTATTAATACAGATCACTATTAAATATCTCATTCTATTCATTTTAGGAGATTGCCCATGAACCTTCTGAAACATGCAATTTACATGTACAATACCAGCTTTCAAGAAATCTAGCAGTACTGCAATTCTACCCTAGCTTTCATTGTTACTGTTTCTGTTGAAATTATTTATCCTATTTACACATCAGGAACTACAGTATTTAGTTAATACTGAAAATGAGTGCCAATTCATTTGAAAAAGTGGCTCTAAATGGGCACCTCAGCCTGTAGTGCTTCTTGAAATTATAATTCACCATGTCATTCCTTTTATTTAAAGAACAATAACTTAAAGACTTAATGTTCATTTCTACAATCTGGAACTTGTCCCAGGAAGGATAGTACAATCTGTGAGTAAAACTGCTGAAGATCATTGACAATCTAGATCTGCAAATGAAGGACTGTATTTCCTGTAACTCTCTTGAAAGCTTTTATTCATTAAAATTGAATCAAGACCACATAAAAGGAGAGAGGCAATAAGATATTGAATCAAATTGAACATTTATTCTACTAGTAAAGACTAGCAGGCTTTTTCTCAAATACCCAATGCAAAAGAAGAAAGGCAACAATACTGTACAAAGACTTGCAAAACTAGCACTGAACAACACACTGAAAGGAAATATACAGTGAAGGGAAAGCTTTCACTGCATGGAAATGCATTAAAGTGATATAATTAACAATTAAGCTTACAAATGTCTGAGACTTAATAAATTCCTAGTTTGAAGCACCTGTGGATTTCAGGAGACAAACCCAAAACTTCTTACTCACTGCACAGAAATAAGCATATATTCCTATTACACACAAACTTTCAATAATTGTCTGTAATTTCAAAAACCATATTTACATTTGTGATAACATTGCCATGTTAGAATTTTAAGAGTCAATGAATGGCTGCAAAAACAGAGTACAAAGAAAGATTAAGAGAATTATTGTAACTTGACAAGCTCCAAAGCTACGGCTTTCATTTTGTCTACATAAACCTTAAAAATTCTTTCTCCGAGTTGCGAAGTATAGCAGCAATTTAAGAACATGGTCTTATTAAAACAGGCATTTCTTAATCAGCCATTCTGAGAAAAGTTATTCTTTTACATTAAAAGCAATTGTATAGATGAAACATTTAATAAAAGCCTTAATTTCAGAAACACTCCTACTTGTTAGCTCACTGTATATGCAATTCAAATTTGTTAGTGTTCCATTTCAGTAGAAAAGGGCAAAGATGAAGGCTGGAATGTTTTTATTGTGTGATTAAAACATATTCTACACAAATTTCGGTTCTACACGGAAACACTTCCATCTTGCTTTCAGAAATCAAACTCTCTAATTATATGATCTTGGAAGTCTTGTGTGATCACTGCAGCAAAGGATGTAACACATGCCAGTTCCAAGTAACTGTCCTTTCACTTTAGGACAGGGCTGAATTAGCCAAGCACTCTGGGCAATGCTTCTCAGACAAAATGCAGTAACCTTTTGTTTATTGCTCATTTAATGTAATAGTTTTACACTGTGAGTGTCAGTGAGAAAGAATCCACTGTATCTAAAAGCTGAAGAAACAGCCACACGTCATCCTGGATGCCTGCTTTCTCAAAAGGTGAATCCTCGCTATTGTGACTATACCTATGGCTAGAATCTGGCCAGTGAAACGAAATGTGAAGAACTCAAAGCATGAAAGATCACTTGATCAAAATCACCCTCTTTCAAGACACAGTGAAGTCAGAGACAAGCAGTACAAGGGTTCAAATATAAATGATTACTTCGCACTGAACATATTAGTCTGCCATGTATCAGTAAAGCTGTAGCACTAGCAGCAAATCAAAATAGTTGATAGATTGTTGGGGGTTTTTTTCAGTGGAAGAACATGAAGTTGTTTCTTGTCACAATTCCACTGGAATCTACTGAGCAAATTACAGATTGGAACTTAGATGAAACAGGTTGTATTTACAACTGCTGTCAATTTGCAGAGCAGCTCCAGGTAATTCACATCGTGCACTGTCTCTCATTTTTGCCACTTGTAGGAAAATACATACAATTTATTTCCTGCAATTGTCATAGCACTTTGACATAAACTGATGGAAAGCCCTGCATGAAAGAAAAAATCTTATAAGCTTGTGGATGCAATTCAGTATTGAGATCTTAAAGGTTAGAAAACCTGTAATTCCAGGTAAGAGGGATTTAAAGGATTTAAATCACTTTCTACTTTCCTGATCTGGGTCTACCAAGAAATAAAGTTGAACCCACTCATACCTATTCAAGCAACTCAAGCGGTATTAACTTTTCATTGCTTTTCTGTGAGTAGCAGCCCTGACTAGAATCATTACAAATTCTTCACTTGTTTCCTGTATTAGAATTTGCAATAGGTCCTTGATAATATCTCACAGCTTCAAATTCTATTTTCTAGCCTCTGCCTTTTTTCTGACTTTGTTTAACAATGTATAAGAAGCTGATTATTTGTGACCTCTGGTAATAGATTAAGAAGCACCAGTTTAGATGATGAGGGCTTGTAGCATCAGCCCCTACCATGTTACATCTGCTATCACTTCCTGCTGCAACAGCACATCATATAAGAAAAATGGGTCAAACTACAGAGCACCAGATGCTTTCTCCTTTAGAAGTTAAACATAGACAGTAGAAATGCAAGCTTCCCTTGTGTTTGCAATGAACAGAGCTAGGCCTAGAACAGTAAAGGTAGACTTCTCTGCAAGCCAGTTAAATCACCAACCTGTCTATTGAAGAAATCAGCACATTTCTTATAACAGACTTTCAGGATATGGATATACAACCATGCTACAGGAGACAAGTCTGTGACAGCTTAAAGACAGAAAATCAAGTTTCATAGAATTGACACTGATGCAAGCATTATTTTTTATTGTTCCACAGACCCCCGTATCACCAGGAAGCTTTTCTACTTTGCTTTGTATACAATTAAAACTAGCCTTAAGTAATCTCTCAAAGGGACCAAGCACTAAAAGTCTTAACACAGAAAGCCAGATGCACAAAAATGCATACAGATTTTGTTCTGATCAGTGTTCATCCTATAAACACTTGTTTTAGAATGCCTTGGTTTACTGACCCTGTAAAATGAGGACTTTGATAAAGTCATGATGACATTCAGTGTACTTAATTGTACACAACTTGTAACATTAAGAGGTATTACAGAAGAGAGAATGACCATACACAAACCTTGCCATGAAATGGAAAGATGAACAGCACTAATAGCGAGCACAGGATGGGGAGGCACAGAGACTTCTCACAAACAAGTGAAATAGGACTAGCCCAAGACAATTTTTATGCACATGAAAATTAAAGAGATGGACGGTAGCCTAATTAACTGCACTGAGGGAAAGGAAGTGAAAATAGGCACATGCAATGAGCTTCTGCTATGAACAATATACTAAGTGCCAAGTGTACACAGACAAAACACTACTTTCCAGTTTTTAATGTAAAACACCCAAAAAACAAAACAAAAACAACAAACAAACAAAAAACCAACATAACCAAACCAACCAACCAAAAAAAACAAACAAAAAACCAATTTATTCATCTACAGCTTGGAAGGAAAATCTCAAAAAAAAAAAAAAATCAATTATCTTTTCTTAATTGTCTTTTTAAACAAGAAGTTATGGCTATTTGAATCACAGTGTAAGCAGAAGCTCCTTAAAGCAAACTGCCACTCAATCACTGACAAATTCTAATAAGCCCAAACACTGTATGACAGAAGATGCAGCTATTAAAATAGTTTGCTGAAAGTTACTTCAATAAGTGTTGTACAGTACATAGTTCTAGTGGAAACATTCAACTATGCTACCACTCACTGAGTTATAAGTTCAAAGTTCAGACTGGTGTCTATTTTAACTTTAACTAGTACGACAGACAACTGATACAAAAACGTATGAAAGCAAAGTGATTTAAGTAAACTCCAAGCACACTGTTTCTAAAGCTGGGGGAGGACAAAAAAAAAACCCACAAACCCCACAAAGAGAAAAAACAGCTAACTAAAACTAAACACCACCACAAAATAAGAACAAATCCTGCAAATCCTATATCAAAACTTATACAAATAGTTGAACTTACTCTTTTACTGAGGCAGATAACTGGCCACATACTACAACCTAAAGTGCAGCAGCAGCAAAGGCATCCACATAGTAGCCATCGTACATTAACTGGGAGGTTCTTCTTAAGACAACTGTTAACTCTACTGATGCTGGCTTTAAATTCTTCAGGCGCAACCTACAAAGGAAAAACAAAACAAACCAAACTAACCAAAAAACAAGCTAGTACCACAGCAATGCTTTTTATTACTTCTACAATGGTCTATACCTGGAACTCTGTTTTGTAATACAATCTTACCTCCGATTTCAAATTCCTATTCACAGATACTCACCTTTCCAGTTAAAGATGAAGGAAATTCTGCTTCGAATTTGTTGCTTAGTCCAAACCTGCAAAACCAAAAATAAGATCATACCAAAATTAGAAAAAACTTCATTCCATGCCACAAGTTATAAGCACCTCATAATACCCTCTGGGTTTGTACCACAATAGCATTAATTTCAGGGAAGAAGTTGCTATTAAAAGTAATTCTGAAAATTATCCTAAACAACAAAAGTACTCCATTGCAGGCAATCTGAAATCCATCTTCCCTATAGCCGCCTTCTTAAAGTTTTGTTGATACTGCTGACTCTTCCCCAAACTCAGCAAAATCTTTATCAGCAATATGCACGAAAAGTGAAGTACTTGTCACAGTCTGAATTATCTCTTCCATCACCAGTGCAGATGTATCTTAAAGAAAAGCTCATCTAGGCTGTGCTAAATAACTGGTTTGTGTTAAAATTGAATCAATACCAGCTTCCTTACTCAGAAAAAATATATTAATAAGTTTCAGAACACAAAAATACTACCTAACAAAGCATTATTTTAACAACTTAAATAATTATTTAAATGGTAACTAATTTGAAAGAAACATACTGATTACGAATGTAAAGCTATGAAGGAGTCTGAGATAAGCTGAAGTCACTGCCTATTCTAGGTTTCAGAAGATCTAAATAGTGGAGAAGTTTCATTTCATCTATTTTAAAAAAAGAGGTTTCAATCTTATAGTTGGCTGGTTGAGTCAATGAACAGATAAACCTCAAAGAATATTTTAATATTTTCTAGCATCTAGCCTGGGCAATAACTCCTAATAGAGACTATACAGTCTAACAAAGTAATTAGTAAAACTGTACAACTGGCTACTAATTTGGGAAACAGCAGTCACTGTAAAACTTAAATTGTAATTAATAATCTTATAAAGATAAACCAAAACAGTCTTACTATCAGATACTACAAACACAAATCAGAAATTAAACTGCTCAAGATTTGAATAAAGGCAGCAAGACGTAACACACAGTGCTCAGTTGTAGGCAGAAAAGCTTACCTGAACTCTGATAGTTGAAAAGACCTGAATTGTTTCAACAGTATGCTTACTGAGCAGCTAGGTGTTTCTTGGGGTTTGGGTTTTTTTCCTTACTGAATCAAATGCTCTGCATGCTAATGGAGAACCTTATCCAAGTAATCAAATGGGCAGTTAAGTGCCATACCAGTGCTGAGCTACTGTGGAAGCCTCACAAAACCCAGTGGACAAAAGGTGACAGATGAGCTTCTGCATATATAAAGGCGGTGAATTTTGAAAAAGCTAAACTACACTTAGATGATATTCAACTGAAGCTTGAGTAGCTACAGCTCACAAGAGAGATCTTTTATCACCAGTCATGATTCTCTTAAATATCTGCTCAACGCAAGCAGCAGCTGCCAGAAATATTGGGGACCACTAGGAATAACAGGATTAAGGATTAAGAACCCCACAGAGGGCATAATTTTGACTCTCCATAAAACCCTCACGGACCCATATATTCAGTACTAGGTAAGGCTCTAGTGTCCACATTTCATTGAGGACTTTGTGGAGTTAAGAGAAAGCAGAGAGAAGGAAGACTAATATTATAAGGGAATAAGGCAGCTGCTTTAGGAGATTGACAAGGCTGACACTAACTTGGGAAAGAGAAGGCTGTGGGGGGTATATGATCAAAGTGCAAAGATTCAGGAAGACAGTGGGTAAGGTGAATGACTGACTGTTAATCACCACATGCCACAACAGAGGGCACTCACTGAAACTAGTCAGATATTGGTTTAAAACATTAAAAAGTGCTTTTTTAAGCTGCAAGTAACAAAATTCTGTGGTTTTCCACTTGAGATTAATGATGAAGACTGTGACAACAGATGTAAAGACAGACTACACAAGTTCCCTGACAAACAGAAACTAAAGGAAAGATGATGTTGAAATATACATCACCTCCCACAACTGCAGATGACAGAGAGTACAAGGAGAATGGACACCAGGAACAGCTAGACTTGCATGCAGCCCAAAAGCAGCAATGCCTGTTACCTCAGTCTGCAACAGCACACTGGCCTATGTATTTTATGAATTTGACACTGTAGGCAATTTTTATGTATGGTCTCAAGGAAAAGTAAACAAGTAATCTCCCTATCACTGACCACAGGCAACAGAAGCAGAATTATTAAGGACTATCAAAGATCATCTAGTCCAACCCCATCGCCACTAGACCAGATTGCTCAAAGCTCTGTACAACCTGGCCTTGAAGATTTCTAGCAATGGGGCATCCACAACTTCTCTGGGAAACCTGTTCTAGTGCCTCACCACCAACACCATAAAAAATGTCTTCCGTATATCCAACCTAAATCTACACATTCTGTTTAAAACCACTCCCTTCTCCAGTTACTAGAGGCTCTGGTAAAAGTCCCTCTTCAGCATTCTTATAAGCCTCTTCAAAGGCTGCAATAAGGTCTCCCCAGAGACCTTAGTTACACATAAGTTACATAAGCATATATGAACATATGCAGCTAGAATAGCAGCTCTGTAACCCCTACAAAACCCTTAAAACTGGTGAAGTTACAAATTAAAATTGTTTACCAGAGAAATATATGGCAAGTTTACCACTTCAACACAAATCAAAGAAAACTAAGACTTACTGGAAAGATACTTCCATCACTGAAAATCCTGTTGAATACTCCATGGCAGGACGACCATTCACCCTTTCCCTAAAATCCTGAGTGAAACCAAGTGCTGAGGCAAAAGTTACATAAGCATCAGAAAGAAGTGTCATGCCCTGTCAGTTAAGCTACTTAAAATTGTCAGTAAGGTGAAGTAGAACCAAAGCCTGAAAAAATCCCTTGTATCTGTATATACCTCATAAGCAGCCAAGAGCATAAGTAGGACTCCAAGTTTGAGATACACAGCAGGCATCAGAAGTCTCAAAACTAAAAAGTTACACCTCTTTACTATATAAGTAATTCATCAAATCAGACAGATGTCCCTTCAAAGAATGATCTTCATGTACTTGATGCTTCAACATCCAGAAGAGGTTTTCCATGAATAATGGAATTAAATATAAATTTGAGCAATAAGGGAGTGGCCAACTACAAGGATAGGATAATTCAGTCCAAAGCAGCTCTTGTTGCAAGAACTAAACCACAGCTGAGCCCCTCACCAACATGAGACAGAATTTCAGCTATCCCTCTACCCAAAATAGTAAGGAAGGAAGCCCTTTCCTCTGAGGCGTGAGCAGGTAAGTCAACGGCACACAAAAGTCTCCCAGCTCTCAGTTAAGTAATGAAAAGATATAACTGCAGGAAAAGCTCTGCTGAGTTTCATGCTGAAGACTGGGAAATCAGCAGGACACACACAAGGCTTTTTTGTGAATGCATGATCCAAAAATATTCACATGCTGACAGCTTCAAACACAAGCAAATATTAACGGAGATCGCAAAAGCCATGTCAACAAAGACAACCCTACTGGAAAAGCCCTAGAGGCATCTGAGCTTACAAACGGGCTGAGGCAGAGTGAGGCACAGAAACTTCTGAGTTTCTTCACCACAGCTACACTTTAAGTTATAAGTAAATGAGACCAAGACTCCATATTTGAGGCTTGTGGCAACATTTACAAGTGTTTATGGTGGGGCAGTGAAACTGAAACATCAGCGCTAACTCAGTTACCAAGAGCATTCTGAGATTTCTGTATGACAGTTTTGTCACCATACGCAAGTAGCAAAAAACAGTGACTCCATACACTAAAAGCTTTGATAAGCAATTATATGATTTCACTATTATCAGTCTTGACTGTAAGCTGCAATTTGGAAATTAAAATACCAGAAACTTCAGAGAGCACTATTACATGATCACTATGAAGATATAAAAGCTCTGACAAAAAGCAGAAAAAAATGCCCTAAAATCAATATTCTGGAAATCAGTGTTCTGGAGATGCATTTCCTCAGCCAGCTGTCCTCATATAACATCAGATTTCTCTTCTACAACATGCATCTTCAGTGACAAGTACCCTTCCTTGCTTGCTCTATGCTTTCCTCATTCTACATCATGTCTTCAACAGATCCACGTTCACCTCCTGGGTTAATGCCTTCTTTAACCTTCCTGGAACCTGGAAAAGTGTTTCCTGAACATGACTTTGCTTGAAAGGTTCAGCTCAGTTATTGCCCTTGTGTACAGTTTAGAAAGAAAAGCTGAGAGGTAGAAACTTCAAAGTACAAAGTATACTGTAAGAAGCTTACAGTATAGAACACAGCCAACCTGTAACTTTTTCTCAGCTTGCAACTTGGATATTCACAACATATAAAACTGACATGCTATTTTGTTCCCCTTTGTCCTCTCTTATAGGGACACTAAACCATTTTTTCATTGTTCTTAACCATACTCTTTAGTTCCACATGTTCACAACCCTTACAAAATAAATATGTATTCCACAAATCCTAACACACTATATCCATAATTTCCACATAGCCCTGCTTTCACTCATATGTCCTTGATACAGTGTAAGGTTCAAAAAATGTACTAGCAGAATTAAGTTTAAAGAAACTGACTGGAGTAAAAATATATTTTGTGAAGGTTTTTTTTTTCCCCTCCAAACAGTTATCTTGCATCAACACAGAATATGCTGAGATGACAAACAGCACAGAAACGCATTCATTAGCACATCACAATGGCTTTCCAGATTCCAGCACTGCAAGAGGCTAATGAATCCAGTATTATCACTAGAAAATAGTTTGCTACAGTCTAGCTAATACAGTCTCGTATAGAAAAGGTACATATGTCTCAACTAGTCAAGGAAGAGGAAAGCACAGGAAAACAGTCACTGAAAAACAGTCAGACACCAAATACAAATATTCTCTTGCCATTTCAAACTCATCATGTACCCCTCTTTCCACTCGAATTTTAGAAGCAAGTATGAAATACCTTGGACTTTCAATTCAGTTTTAAGTCCTATTATTTTCCCAGCTTTCAGGTTTCTTGCCATTAAAAGAGATCACCTCAAGTTATCAAAAACCAAGCCAAGTATTACTCCAGACTACTGAACTATCTAAACTTTGGTGGTGTAAAAACAGTTTAACTGAATATTAAAAAAAACAATGTTAAAAGAAAAAGAAGTTTTGGAACTGTGTGCAACATGGTCCCAACAGTGAGTTTCAGAAGAAAACTTAGAGTAACAAAAAACCCCACACCCTGGAAAGGCAACGCCATTGATTTGGATAGTATTCACCCACTGTCCTTTATTTGCTTTTAACTGCTCAGCTTAGAAAGGTCTCTCACACACTTCCATTGTCTGTTGAATGAAACCAAGTAGTAGTAAATGTCTTTCTGACATTAATCTATAGGCATGGAAATGACATATTTCAAGCTCAACATTATGACTCTTACGCAAGATCAGAGAGGACAGACTATGAAAAGACAGCTTCTGTTTAAATTCACACACTGCAGAAACAGTCATTCTTTAAACAGCAGAGCCAGGGACAGACCAATCCAGTACTTGCTTAACTGCAGATAGTTTTTGTCAGACCTTAAAAACTCAATACATGTTTTTATACCGGGCCAGACTAATTCATTACATACATAAGGCTTGACCAATTCCTTAAACCCACCAAATGAATGTTCTGACAGTGATCTAACTAATAATAAGCTTCTCTGTCAATAACAAACAAATAGGCTGTACAAAGGTAAAAGTGGCTGACACTATTTAGTGAACTGTTCACACCTGGTGCAATAAAGTAGATGAAGAGGAATTGCCTAATTCTGGAGGTAAGTGTTTGCATTTCATTGCTCCACAGCCTAAAGTGCAAATATTTCAAGGAGGATCTTAATGTAATAATGAGCTAGTGACCATTACGGAACAATTAACGAGGTAACCATTCTTCTTCAACCACAACACCCTTAACTAGCCACAGACATGCTACACAAGCTTCTTACAATTCCACTAACGGGCCCTGATCTTGTCTCGCACAACTTACCTTCCAGTAATGGAGAAGAAACCAGTGTTCGCTTCTATTCCAGTTCTTTATACTTTTGCATTTGCTAATACGAAAACTGTGGTTTTGGTCTGTTTACCAAAAACAGGCTGAAGCTACCAGCTTATTTTCAGAGAAGTCACTGGGTGGTTAACAATTTTATTTATTTTTTTTTTTACAATAAACAGTCATACACTGAACAGTTTGCCTACATGCTTCTGTTCCATTACGGGGCCTCCTCAGCCTCCTGCCCATCCACATCCTTCCAACCCTCCAAACTTCTCCCAGTCTATCATGTCTTACTTCTTGTTGTTAACCAGACAGAAAACTGCGCTGCCCAGCTGTTAGGATTATTTAATACCAACCAAACATAGCAATAATGTACTAATGTGCCACAAAACCATTCCAAATTTAAGCCTGGTCTTTTGGAAAGGTCAGTATCTGCAAATCAGTAGAGTTCATGGAACTTTGATATAGATCAAAATACCTTCAACCTTTATGCTTCTATTGCAAGCCCAGTCTTGCTGAACAGTGAACACTGGGAAAAAAAAAAGTTCACACTGCTGTGTTTTGACTCCAAGTGGATGTTTCAGCTTCTGCAGCTGTACATCATAACTGACAACCACTGCATTTCGGTAGAGTGAGCCTGCCAGAACTGACTGAAGGAAAGACACTTTCATCCATTACATTATTGATAAGTTCTATGCTAACTCACGGACACCTGCGGCTAGATCATCAGAGATACTAAACACTCACAAAACAGAACTCACAGTTACTCCCACGTTAAACACAAAGAATCAACACATCACTCACAACTTAACATGATCTTACATGTACCCATCTGACTCACAGATATCTGTTCTTTCTTAAAAGTCCTCAGAGATATATTAGCGGCCACATGTCAAATGGGAGTGGGTAACAGATACATAAACAACCCTAAGCAATAGCTCAGCCGGTCAGGCGCCAGCATGTACCTGTTATACACAGGAACTTCCTGACAGCTCATCATTTTGGACAAATACTTCACATTCCTCTACTAGTCACAGCTCAAGTGAGCCTTGCTTCCTCAGCGCCTCGTTAAAGGTTCGCACCCGCTTGCGAGACTCAGGCGGCCCCCAGCTGCCCAGCGGCGCCGGGGGGCCCTTCCGCAGTGCCACGGAAGCAGTAACGGCCCAGCATCCTCCCCACCCGCCTCCCCGACCTGCCGCCGTCGCCGCCGCCACCCCCAGGCCCAGCACCCAGCTGCCCCCATCCCGCCGCCCAGGCCTCCACCGCCCGCTCCGGTCGCGCAGGCCCCGGCGCGGCCCTTACACGGTGACATGGCCGGAGCCGCGCACCACCACCGGGTCGGGAGAGTACTTGAGGAGCTGCTCCTCTAGCGCCCGCTCCTCGTCCTCCTCCTCCTCGTAGATCTCGTCAAAGTCCGCCATAGCCGGGCCCAAGAGTTCGCTGAAAGAGAGAGGAGCCGGGGCGGCACGACAGGGCCAGCCGCGGAGGCCGGCAGGAGGGGGCTGGCAGGGACACCCCAGTGCCGGGGAGGGCGGCAGCGGAGCCCCGGCGAGGCTGCAGCGGCAACGGCGGCTCCGGGCGAGGAAGCGCCCGTCACCCTCCACGGGGGGAGGGGATGAGAGGCGGGGCAGGAACAACAACAACAACATCCGGCCGCGGGCCCCGCCCTGCGCGGCGGGGGGCGGAGCGGAGCGGCGCGGGGTTCCCTCAGTGAAAGGCGGGAGGGGTGGGTGTTTGTGGTGGCGTTCTGAGGGTCCGGCGTGGCTCTGACCCTCAGTGAAGCGCTGAGAGGGGTGGGTGTTGGTTTGTGTAAGCAAAGTGTGCTCTTATCTCGAGCTTTAGCCCCATTTTGGGCACCCGTGGAAACAGCCGAGGGGTTTGGAGATTTCCTTTTGCTAAGAGGGTGCACGTTGGGCCCTCTGGCTTAGTTCATGTGGGGGAAGCAGCCCTCATGAAAGGGCAGCCTGTTCTGATGCAGGCTGGTGCCAAGTGTTGGCATGTCCCATGGTACTGTTAGGGTCTGGGTCGGCCATCTTTCTGGTTGCTTTTGAGCCCTCTGGAAAGCACTATGCCAAGACTCTAGTTTGCATGGAGAGCAGAGAAAACAAATTGCAGAGGAGCAGCCCCATTTAGGGATATATATATATAAGCTAACTAGAAAACCCTAAAAATGAATGGGAGTCTTGTTCTCTCTCTGCAGTTTTGGTATTTGTCATAACCAAAACCTAAAGCACAGGCTAGAAAATAACAATGAGCATCATGGCCTTAGCTACAGGTAGGCTGTTTCCTCTTGTTACAACAGTGGAAGGCAGTGCCAACATAAGATTTTGCAGCGGCAGGCTTACATTTTAAAAAGGGAGAGCAGGTCTTTTTTATTTGACATGGTAGGCTAGTGGATCATGTAGTTGCAGCAGTTTTTAATACACAAATTAATGCATGGATTTAATGCATGGAGTTAATGCATAGATGTCAGTTATGAGGTTCAGTCCCAAACAGTGAAGAAACTGGTGCTGAATCTTCTTTTCATGAGCGTGAGGAGAACTCTACATTTCTTTTTCTTTCCCAGTACTTTAATATGCGTATCTTAATTATAACAGCCCCTTTCTCGTATTAGATCATTTTTCCTCTGAAACCTGCAGTTCTTTTTTCTTGTCTTATTACAGTATATATACTGATCAGCTTATTTTCTGAAGGACTATGTTGCTGCTTAATCTCCATTACTCATAAAGAGACTCGTGGTGTATTTCTCAGGAATAAAATGTACACAAAGATGTGATGGTGCTTACAGCTCTATGCAAAACCAGGATAGAAGCAGTGTGGTTGTGAGACTGGCCATGACACTATCTTGGGTGTAAAGGAAAAAAAGCAGTATCTTTTACTGTCATGCTGGAAAAGTGTTACAGTATTTCCATCATGAGCTACTTGCAACAGGTTTCATATCCCAAATAACAGTTCTACAGAATAACACAGAATTCCCTAGAGCAATAGTTTGCTTTCATGCTAGTATACTTACACATGGGGTTTTTTTACCTAGTTACTGTTCTTGCATGTGTCTCACATGTAGAAATCTAATTTAGCAGGGCTGATGACTCATTACTTCTGTCTACCATCCTGAAATTGAGAAAATGGAGCACATTTAATACTGGACAAAAGCAAGAGGAAGCACGCTCATTTCAGTGAAGCTATGCCTCCTTATGCTAGCTGAACTTACAGGTGAATTTGGTGACCTGTTTGTTTTCAGCTGGCTGTTTCACAGTAGCGTTGAAGGGATGGGCTTACCTACATCGCACTGAGCCCTTGTAGCAGTACTGCAGGGCCAGCTATCCCATTTGAGGTCTGAGGTGCCTGTGCACAGCATGACAAACTTGAATAGCTCACTTTATGGTTTTGAGATAAGGAGAAAGTCCCTCAATTAGTTCGTTGTATTAGGTGTATGTCCCTTGCCTAACAGATGCCTGCTCCATGATCTGCTGTTTAGTGTGTGGTAGTCTTTAACAAAGACTGAGGATCTGGGCTGAGATGCCCATGATGTTTCAGCACATGTTCTGTAGCACCTGTTCAGTGGGGAGTGCAAGGCACTTCAGCATATTGGGCTTCAGACACCAAAACTAAAGGGCATGCAGCCAGCAGCCACCCATGAAAAATTCAATTTAAGTAACATTTCCACCATCTCACATGGGCATTGTTAGAATTTTGTTTTGCAGGCAGAAATTAACTGCCTTAATCTTGAGTATGCTGTGCCTCTCTGTGTTGTTGGCACAAACAACTTCAGTACTGGTGCCAGCAGTACTGAAAGTCACCGTCAAAGGCACCAAGTAAACTCCCTGTTTCATGCAGCTGGCATCCTACCTCTCACTGAAGAAGGTCTTGGCATGGGCCTCTCTTGTGTTTCAAGGAGTATCACATGACTAGTTGCTCCTTCTCCACTGCCGTCACCTCAGTTGTGTGCCAGACTCCTCACCAGCCACACACTCCTGAATCCATGCCTTCACATTGCAGCATTTGCTTGTGACTGTTTTGGTGCGTACTCTGACCCGAAATGGTGGAACACCTCTCCTCTTTACAGTGCATTGTCCTTTCTCTGGGAACAATGAGAGTAATGCCAGACTCATTCTGACTGTATTTTTAAACCCCTTACTCTCTTTATATCTAAATAAAAGAGGATAGGCCTGAAGTCCAGCTTGAGGAGCACTGTGCTGTTATTGCAGGTGGAAGTGCCCTTCCCAGTGAATTTGCTTGCTGCAGCAAGTGGTTCCATGGAGAACTGGTGCTGTGCATGGGTTTGACTGACATATTCACTGTCCTCTGAGTTGCTTTGTAAGGACTGTACCCTGTAATATAAAGGGGACATTAAATCATTGTCACATTTCTTTTTCTGTAGCTCTTTATTCCAGTTCTCTCTCTTTCTCTTTTGTCGCCTGCAAAAGAGGAATATAGAATAGAATATAGACTATAGAATAGAGTCCTTACAGTTTCAAGTCTGCTGAAACTGTGGATGGGTGCAGTTGGATACTCCTGCTCTTTCAAAGACCACATGACAACATGTTACGGAAGGCAGAATCTCCTAGTCCAAAAAGAATTTGCGATATGTTCAACTTATAGACATACTTGTGTTCCACATAACCTACAGGCAAGATAACCTCTTGGCTGTTTTTAGGCATGACCTTGAGATTTTTTTCTTGTAGGACTCATTGACATAGGAGATATCTATGGCTAATTGATTCTTCCCTTCTCATCAATATGAGAATCTAATGCAGCAGAATCCTTGCTGGTTTGTTGTTTGTTTGTTCCATAATCACATCAATTAAACAGTAACACACAAAATGTCTCTGGTTTTCGTTTCATTTGAGACAGATGCAGCAATGAAATCAATGAGGGTTTTCAATGCCACAAGTACAAAATCATGAAGTCCACTAAAATGAAACATAAACAAAGTCATATAAAAAGACAAATGGAACAGCTACTTCTAGGGTTTTAAGGCATTCTGAAAATGGCAAATGGCTGATATCAAGCCTTTCTTCAGAAGATCACAGTATGTGTTGGAAGTGCTGAAGAGGAGTATCAAGGAATACTGTAGGCTGAAGCTTGTGCTGTATCTGTTAGAGATACTGATGCTGTTGTTTGGGTAAAGCTGTGGTAAAGTTCTTCCTTAAAAAAACCCCAAGAAAACAAACAAACAAAAGAACCCAAACTAAACAAAAAAAGCCGATGACAAATGTGAGGCTCTTGTAGCTGCTGTTGGAGAGAGCTATCATACCCCCCTGAACCTTCACAGGGATTTTAATTAAATGTCTTTATTTTTTCTTGTTTCTTTCTTTGTCCATCTTTTGATGGCTCATCTCATAGTTTATATTTATTCTGAGAACAATTATTTTTCTCTTGATAAATATGACTGAATGACCAAATTGTTTACTCACTGTCTTAAAAAAACAGTGACTACTTAACTACTACAACTGAACTGCAAATCTCTAAGTCACTATTAAAGAAGTAGTTTTTATATGAAGAAAGTGCTAAAATCAGATTTACTACTCTATTCTTCAGATAAAATGCCTTCATGTAACATATTTTAGAGAATTAGACAATGCCTCTGTCCATTTTTCTTGAGAATAGAAAGTGCCGAAGTTTTTATCCTGCTTAAAGGCAAATACCCTCTGCTATGCCACCCACATGTACCCAATCTGTTGGAAAACTAGAACTATGTATTCCTTTAGGTTTGAGAACATAATTCTTTGCCTGTCAGATTATTCTGACAAATTACATTATAATTACTTCCTCACTAATTACCGTGACAGATGTTGATCTAAAGAGAACAGGGAAGGATGTCTTTCATTTAAAATCATCAAAACATGAACAATTGAGATTTCCTCTGAACACTTGAACAGTCATTGATATTTGGACATGCTAATGTGTTCATTCCTACTGCATATAAGCAGAGGGAGACTTCTAGCACCTGTCTCTTTCAGATATGACAATTTTATTTGCTTTTGAACATTTTTAAAATAACATCTTTTCTGCTTCCAAGGAGATATTTTTTTCTCTCTGATAGCATGGTCCGCAAAGCATAAAAAAAAAAATAGATACTCTTGTTCTAAAAGTTGTTTAAATTTGGCAAAAGCACTTATAGTGGAATGTACTACACTCCTAGAGCATGAAGTCCTCAAGGAAAGTAAAGAACAAATAACAATTCTAACCTCTGTGGTAAAACATGAGAGATGATAATAATCTGCAACCTGAAAAGAAACTTGATTCCCTTTCAAAGCAAGATGCTGGAAACAAATGGTCTCTCTTCAGAATCCAGTTCCTTCTTTGAGTTCATTTGTGGCTGCTGGTAGTCTTGTCCTACCTTGTTCTGTGATGTACCAGAGTGAAAATCTGTGCTTTATCCCATCGCCATATGAATGCTACAGTTGATGCATGTGTGAGGAAGCAGGAGAGGAAAGAACTGCACACGATTCAAAGGCACCTTGTGATCACATTTGTAAATCTTATTGCAGCTTGATTAAGATGTTGGTATAGAGTTGTTTTCTCTCCTCCAAGGGACTAGAGTAACAATAAATTAAATCAGTGATGTTTCAGTAACTGATCTGTTTGTACACAATGGACTGCTTGTACCAGAATGTCCTTGCAAGCAGGAGAATAACCTGTATAAACACTTACCCACAAAGGAACAGGGAAGCTGCATTAGGCTTCCTTTGCCCAAGGAGTTATTAAAGTAGATTCAGATTCAGCAGGTTCTTTGCAATTCTGCAAGATCCGTTATGAAGCACTGTTATTTACTGATGCTGAAAGACAGAAGACTTTGGGTAAAATCCCAGTTCCACAACTATCTTGCTCCAGAACCTTGGACAAAATTGATTGTTTGGACCTATACACCTTTCCCATAGTGGGTCAGTTTCTGGCTAGACTCTCATGGGGACACTTCTGAGGTTTTTCCCATTGGGTGATACCTTAACATACAAACGTTGTTTCTATGTGTGCATCTAGGAAGTATGATCTTGGCTTTTATTTTTATTTCTTTGGTACCCTTGAAAAACCTTTTGTAGCTCAGGAGAATGAGCTGACCTCTTTTGTTCCCCTAGCCTGAAAAGGGTCATAATTTTTTTAACTAACCTTTGAAAACACCAGGCCAAATTCTACTCCCACTGCACCATTCAGAACAACTGTGGAGTAACTCTCTCTCATAGCTGTGGATGAGAGTAGTATTTTACCCAAACCTTTCCACCTTCTGACTTCTAACAAGTATGTCTCAGTATGTCTGGGGGTACAGATAGTCATGCCTCTTATACACTGTAGTGTTAATTGTATTCTATATGTATAGGTGATTTAATAGGAGTATTGGTCTTTGGCTCAGCTGTAGTGTAACAGAGAAAACCCAGACTGCTGAAGTGGAGATACTTGAGTCTGAACTGCTCTTCAAGCATTGGACACTTTCTTGGCTGATGGTTTTTCATCTGGTCACTGTATGATAGTAATTATATTTTGTCTGCACTTTAGAATTGTGACTTATACCTTCCTGGTTACATCTTCTGGCTGCTTAGGTTCCAATACTTCCTTCTTCAGAAGCTTCATACTGTAGTGGGGTTTTTCCATTTTAGCGTCTTTACTTTTCACTAGAACAGTGCTCTGGACCTTATAAACTAATTTTCAGGACTTCTGTCATTCTTTTTCCATTAGTTTTTGGCATAGCCTCAACACTATAGCAGACTAAATCATCTTTTAACTAATAACTTACCGTAGATCATAAAACATGAAATTGTTTAATTTCTATGATTTTTTTTTTAAGAGAAAGCTTCGAATACAAGCTTGAACAATGTATTAATTATAAATAAGAAGCAGGCTATGCAAAACTTTATTGCTTTAATAAAAATCTTCACTTTGGTTCCATTTTGACATGCTCATATTGTGTACTTCTTAAATATGTGATTTTCTTCCCAGCAAAGTGAAAGGTAAGGTACCTCTAGCCTGTGCTTCACTGAGACTCTGCTTCGTGAAACTTTTGCCTTTATTTTAAACTGAGGATACAAATACATATAAAAGGATTAAATTGTAAAAAAGCTGCTTCCAGCCACAGATATTAGAGATCTGTTTTCACGTTTTCATGGCTGCTTGGACAAAGCTAAGATTATATTGTGAAAAGGAAGCTGAAGAAATGAGATGGTAGGTTTATTTCTTATAGAGCTTTCCAGACTGTATCAAAATTAGACCAAGGTTTATTCTGACATCTAAAAAAAGAAAATCACCATTTTAGCATGTGTGGCTTTTGTCTTCACAGCAAATGTAAAATGGAAAAAAGCGCCCCAAAAACTAGTTTGTATCCAGAACACTAACCAGGCAACGCAGATGGAAGGTACAGGATAGAGGAAAGGGAAGACATAGTGAACTGCTGCTTCCAGCTGTGCTCTAGCTGCTCTGTGGACTTTAGCTTCTAGGAATTTCAATTCAGTATCTTTCTTAGAAAATATATTCCCTCCATAATTCACGACTTAATTTTAAGTCAGTACAGTGTCAAAATGACTATTAAGCAGTCTTTGTGTGTGTCTTCAGACCAGAAAAAAAATCCCATAACTTCAGACATAGGCAGAAATTTGTCGAGGCAGAAATTTGTCAAGTTTTCTCTTAAAACTACTTCCATTTCATATTTCCATTGGTAAGGCCCACAGTGAGTTTCAGAACTTCATTTGTCTCAGAGATTGTTTTCTTTTTTTTCCCCTCAGGCTACATTTCTGGCTGGCCAGAGTATACTCACCTCTTGTTGTGGTGATACTCTTCTTTATATGGAATAGCTCTTCTCCCTTGTGGATATTTACCTCACAATCATGTCTGAAGCAACAATCATGTCTCCTTTCTCTTAAGTCTTCTCATGAGGGTCCATGTTCCTCTAATACTACATTTCTAAAGCTGTTGTCTGGACTTGCTCCGGTTTAATCTTCTAGGAGACGGACATGGAAGACTGTCTGCTGCTGCAGGCAAGGTTTCCCCATGCGCGGTGGCTGCAGTATTTCCATCTCCTTAGTAGAATGGCCTTGCCTGTTATGCTCTGTCTTCTGACCGTGCCACTGTGATGCTTTGTAAACATGGATTAACATGCCCAGGTGCCTCAGTCACAATGTCACATTCAGCCACAAAGCTCCCATCTTACATTGGCTTTGTCACTGCACTTCTATTATTCTTCTTAGAGAATCGACTTCTTCCAGTATGGCACTCCAGTCTCTGCAGATACTGACTTCACCTGGTTCCTGTGAATCCTGAAGTCCTATTGGCTGTGCCAAGAAAACAAATTAAACTGAGTAATTCAAGTACTTCTGAGACTTATCCTTGAGAAACTGCACCATTAACTGTATTCCCCCCTGCCTCCTGAGTCTGCAGAAGTAGTATCATCTTTCCTTTAGGTAGTTCCTTCATCACTCACAGCTCTTGAACTATCTCACATCCATAACGTCATTACAGGAAAAATTAAAGAAATTACAACCATTCTATTTGTTCAAGCTAGATGAGTGAACTCAAAATGCATACAGTTTTCAGAGTGAGAAACAGGTAGCTCCTACAGCATGATGATATGTTTGATGACCTCTATTTTTTTCACAAGTAGTGTTTAATGCCCATTCCTGTTAATCTGTCTTTTAAAAAAAACCAAACATTTCCTCTGGTGCAGATTGGAAAACCTGTGTTTTGGCCACTGTCAAGCAGAATCCATCAACCTAAGCACAACCCCTAAGGATCAAAATGGGTGAGGGCTGAGTTTCAAGGATAGCAGTGGGATAGGGTGTTTAGTATTGTGCAGAATCTCATGTTCTTTGCTGGACTGGGGACTGTATTACTAGAAAGTGTCACTCTCATATTGATTCATGATACATCCATGTAAAACTAAACCTGGTCATGGTTGACGTGTTCCAGAGGCCATGGCAGTATTCTGAATTCTTGTTCTGATTCACCTGAGCTTAGGGTTTCAGCACCATCTCCCACCATAAACCTTCACTGAGGCTGTTGCAGAGGTTTAGCTTTATCCTCTTTAAAGGTACACCATCACAGCTTTCCCTCTCATGTCATCTGCAGCAGCTAACAAATTTAGCAGCTAGAGCTCTAAACAAAGGTTGTTAATGAAACCAGGGCCTGCTTGGTGTGTCTGGGCTGATGTTGTCCATATCTGAAGAGTACTAGGGCCACAGCAAAGCCAGGCTCAGAGAAATACCAGGCAAGACTGTGGATAACGATAATCTCACTGGGGATTTTGTCTTCTGTCTCCTCCACATGATATCTTGTAGGAAAAACTGTGTGCAAAAACACTTGTAGACTTCAGTATGCTAAGAAGGCACAAACAAGAAGCTTCTTTTGCACCCAGGCACCAAATGGAACCCATCAAGGAGCTAACAGTCTTTTTAAGATGGTTGAACAAGGAGAGAATTAAGGCTTACACCAACGTGTTTTAAGTACAGACCTGATTCACTTAGGAAGAACTTGAATGGCAAAGTGAATTATGAAAAGTGCAAAGTGAATAATGAAAGTTCCCACTCCCAATAAAATAGCAGAATAAGACCTGCAGACACTTGGGAGGGAGTGGGGGGTGCCTGGGGCAAGAGGACTTCGGCAGCCCCCGGGGAAGAAGAACTAGGACCTGTCCTGCCTTTGTGTGGTGAGATTCCGAGGGTCTCTCAGCCAGTCATCATCAACCCCCATCAGCCCCTTTCCTCGGAAACGGCCAGATCTTCTGGGGGGTACGGTGGGGTTGTGTCGTGCCCTGTCGAGTTGGGTGATTTATGACCAGGCCTGCAGGCAAAGGAAATCTCCCATGGAAGGGAAGGGCACCGGAGATCTGCATCTGCAGGCAAGGGGGAGAAGCCGGCTCCCCCCTCCTCAGCCTGCAGTCAGCTTGCTAGCCCTTGGGTGAGCCCCCAGGCCGCTGCCCGTCTCCGGGGAGAGAGAGGTCCTGCGCCTTTGCCCGCAGGGGCCGGGGAGGGAAACGCGGGTGCCCGGCATGGTTTGCGAGCGGTGGGGTCTCGGCCTCGCCTCTACCCCCCCGGGGCCGGGTAGGCGGCAGTGCAAGCTCCCCTACCCGGGCACAGTTCCCATCCCCAGCGCGGCGGCCGCCCGCCCCTGCCCTTCATGAGATTCTTTGAAATCCAAAAAAGCGAGTTTTAATGTTACATCTTTATCTTTGGAGAAGGGGGGGGTTCTCGCCGCTTGTTAAATAATCGGCGGCTGAGCCCCTGAAAAGAACGGCATTGCACCCTTCTTGCTGAATGCGCTTCTTACTGCATATAACGCCAGGGCCCTTTGATGTCTTACAATGCTTGTTACGCCCAAAGATTGTCTCTTTGGACAGATCTACAACGCTTGGCTTCATGTTTGGAAGTTAAATGGACAGCGAGGTTGTTGAAACTCCCACGCTTTAAGCCCGCGCAGACACACGGTGCTCTCACCCGTTCCTCGCCGTAGAGACGGAGGCGGTGGGGCTGGAGGGACGGGGCTGCCGCTTTAGTCCGGGCTCGGAGCGGAGGGGGGGAAAGGCAACCCAGCTCAAACTTTTCCTCTCTTTTCTTCTCTTCATTTTATTCTTTGGCAGCCTTAAAATGGGAGCTCTGTGCAAAACGTGCGCCCTGCGTAGGTAGCTTGTGTCTTGAAGTCGCTGGCAATGTTGCTGCTCCATGAAATCAAAATTTATGATTATTCAAATGTTGGGGACTGTGAAAAGAGAGGAAGAAAGAGAGAAAATTAATATTGCAGCTGTTCTTCTGATTAATGAGAGATAATTGCTCATGAAAAGTCACCCCTGTGGCATTTTGTTGTCTCCTGGATCTTTGTTCTTTTCCACTATTATTGAGGACTTTCTTGAAGACTAAGCGGTTCTTTTCAATTTTTGGTATTCAGAAAGTGTTGCTTGGTTACAGATAATGGAGAAATCTCGAGCTATATTGGGTAAGATGTGCCACAGACAGCAATATCACAATGCCACTTTCAGAAAAGGATGGATACAAGTTAACGATGCGCTTTCAATAAAACATTAATAGACTTGTTCACGCTTTTATAATGACCTCCTTAATGGGAGCTGGGGGCAAGTCCTGTCTTTTGCTTGCCTTTACTTCACAACCCCCGGCTTCGAGATGGCCTATCGCTTTGGAAACTAATAGCAAATCGATGTTAGATTAGGGAATAAATGCAGTTACAGCGCAGAGGCCCGCGGCCCCTCGCTTGCCTGCGTAGGACGCTCTTTCGAGCGCAGATTTCCCTGTCGGGACCTGGCCCAGCCTGGGCCCATCACGCCCAGCGCCGCCGCCTGTCACCCCACAGGGATGCTTGAGGCTACGGCTGCCCCGCACAGGTGGCTTTGTGGGCCGAAACTTGTCCTCGGGCTGCAGCTCTTTGCAGGGAGGCAGCTTCTCCCGTGAACTCCTCTGAGGTGCGCGCCTGGGAGCCGGAGCTCTCTCCGGGCTGACATGGCTTTTTCTTCTGCCGAGAGCTGCTGGGGTTGGGGGAGGGAAGGGAAAGAGTTGCTTTTGTCATTTAAGCCGTGAATCTCTTCTACATAAAGGTGTTGGAGACATCTGGAAGAAAAGAGGGACCAGCACCCAGTCCAGCGCTCGGCGGACCAGGGAAGCGGCTCTGATGTTCTTTTTGAGCTGCTCTACTTTCAAAAGGGGGCAATTTCGTTACATTCTCATTTGTTACACTGTCTTGAACTAAAGGCAGACAAAGCTATACTCTGTCACCCCGAGCAGAATGAAGGGAATCAAAGGATTTTCCCTTAAAAGGACTAATTTTCTCCTTGAATTATGAAAGTAATGGCTAGGTAACAGCCTGTGCTCTGTACCCAACTGCTTAATACCTTCTAAATCCTTCCACGTGGCTCTCCCAGTCGTAGCAATTAGAGCTCATTATAGGCTCATAAGAGCTCTCATTTCGGGGATTACTTAATGGACAATGAAATTTTATCGGACAGAATTATTGAAAAATAAAATTGTAACGAGGCCGATGTGATGTGGGCGCACGCCTTGCATCATTCCGCCTGGTTTGGGATATCTTTGCTTTCAAATGACTTCTTTTCTTGCTCTGGCTTTCAGGGGTGAGTTTTTCTTTGTGGGGTTGGGGTTTCTTTCTTCCTTTTTTTTTTTTTTTTTTTTTCCCTTTCCTCTCTTTTATCACTGCGTTTGGTTTATTATAACAATTACAAATTGCAATTTTGATCCGACTCTTGCTCTGTCTGCTTTCCCTTGCGACAGCCCCCTCCCCAAATCCACTCTATCACTGCAGACAGTTTTCTCTACCGAGGTCGGTGGAGGTTTTTTATTATTTTTTTTCCAGATTAGCCTCTCTTAAGGGAAAGAAAAGAAAAAAGGTGAAGAAAACTGCGAGATTAATTCAAATCTGCGCCAGATTAACTATGTTTTAAACGGGAACAGACAGGCAGAATCCAGTGCCTGTGCACTGTGCCCGTGATGAAAACCTCGCAGGCCCCCGAAGCTCTGATGGCAGACCCCCGGGCACTCCCGGGAGAGCGCTCCTCAGCTCCCCGGTGGCGGCGCGGATAGCGGCGCTGGCCCTGCCACTGAGCGGGGCTCCGCGGCCTGGCAGCTTCGAGGCCTGGCAGCTTCGAGGCCTGGGCTGAGCCGTCAACAGCATTTTGGGGAAAAGTAGTGAGGTCGGAGCCGACCCGCCTAAACCCCGCGAGTCCCTAATTGTTGTCACAAGACGCGGGATTAGCGCATTGCTGGAATAGCTGCCTGTTTACACTCCGGAGCCCCGCCGGCCGGTAAACACTTTCTAATTGAATTCTAATCACATTCAAATAGCTCCATAACCAGCCTCAGCTGCAATTCATAAAACTTTAATTGCCACCCATAAATCCTCATATCGCCGAGTACAGAGTGTCCCTAAAACCATTGTCGCACAGCGTTTGCTCAGGGAGGCAAGCAGAGCTGGGAGGACGAGACAGTAGGCGACAGCCGGCCCTTCTTAGCAAGGCTCGACTTATACCGCTGAGCCTCCTTGGTCCCGGGGACGAGGAAGCGCCGTCTACAGCAACAGTTTTACTTTGCTGGGGTTTCACAGAAGGCGAGTGGGTGTGCGGGAGGGGTGGTGGGATATCCGGCTCCTGGCCCGGCTCTGGGGCCCGATAACCGCCTCTAGGCACGTTACGGTCATTCATTCACTCCCCGGCCTCTGCTCAGCCCCTGCTAATCAGGCGTAGTCTGTTTTCTGCTTTACAGCACAATTGTCACTTCCCTTTCCCGATTCAAGCGGGATGAGATCCGCAGTCCGTTTAAACGCCGCTTCGCATCTGCCAAACGAGTAGGCGATCGCCCTTCCATTAATGGTCTCTTCTTAAAGTCCCATAAAACAGGTCATTGGAAAATCGTGTAATATGCTGTGAACACCTTGGCTTTTTAATGCAATCTGAAATGCTTCGGAGCCACCGACCGTATTTAACTGTTTATCCAATTTTACTTTGGCTGTTTGCTTCAGCAGACTTGGTGGAGATCAAAGAACACCCCACTTCCCCCACCCCCACCCTCTGACACGTTCTCTTTCATTAGCGCTGCGCGCTGCGATCCTGAAGCAGTCGGAGGAGCTCACTTGGAAGTTTTCCTTTTTGATACCGTTTGGCTGAGAAGTGTCCAGATATTTGAAGGCTTTGTCCGTTGGAGTAATTGCCAATTTGGCAAGATTCACTGGGGGTGAAAAGGGAGAGGAGGAAAAAAAGCCAACCACCAAACCCCACGCGGTGCGCATATGTGTGCCCGGACACACGCACCCTCGCGATCTTTAACTTAACATCTATGTCGATATCCCTGCCTTTCTGGTGCCGAAAGGACTTCCTGAAGGAGTCCTGCTAGCAAGGAGGAGACCGGGCTGGGGAAAGGTGTTGGTCCGCGGGAGTCACGGCTCTTTGGATGACACTTTAAGAGGGGATATGAGAGTGCGGGCGACGTTGAGCTACTTGTTTCAGAGCATCACCTGCTTTCCCTCCCTGCGGGGGAAGCCCAGAGCAGAACCTCCCCCGACTGATTTTACACCCCCCCTCTGGGAGTGTTGAGAGGGGGATGTGTCAGCAAGCAGGACGTGTGTCGGGGCAGCCTCCCTCCCCGGCTTCCCCACTTCTATAATTTATCCGGGGCGGAGGCGAGGGACTGAAGTCATCGGGCAGCGAGCGAGCGCGCACACTTTGCCTCCCCCCCGCCCCCGGCCTTGTCCCCCCCCCGGGTTTGTCTCCGGGGTTTTTTCCCGGCCCGAACCCACGGGGCCCTCCCCCCCCCCCCCCCCCCCCCCCATCTCCCTCATCCCATGGGAACTGGGGACACTGACGCTGCCCGCAATGGTTGTACTGGTGGCACCGGTTGTACTGGGGTCCCTGATGCTGACATACTGGTGGCACTGGTTGTACTGGGGACACTGGTGGCACCGGTTGTACTGGGGTCCCTGATGCTGACGTACTGGTGGCACTGGTTGTACTGGGGACACTGGTGGCACCGGTTGTACTGGGGTCCCTGATGCTGACGTACTGGTGGCACTGGTTTTACTGGTGACACTGGTGGCACTGGTTGTACCAGGGTCCCTGATGCTGACGTACTGATGGCACTGGTTGTACTGGGGACACTGGTGGCACTGGTTGTACCAGGGTCCCTGATGCTGACGTACTGATGGCACTGGTTGTACTGGGGACACTGGTGGCACTGGCAGTGCCTTTAGTGGTTGTACCGGGGTCCCTGGTGCTGATGTACTGGTGGCACTGGTGTCCCTGTCTCTGCCTGTACTGGTGTCCCTGGCAATGGCTGTACTGGTTATACTGGGGTCCCTGGTGTTCATGACACTGGTCATACTGGTGTCGTGGTTGTGCTTGTACTGGTTATACTGGTGTTCCTGGTGCTGATGTACTGGGATTCCTGCATTGGCTATACTGGTGATACCAATGTCCCCATTGCTGCCTGTACCAGTGATAAAGGAGTCCCCATCGCTGCCTGTACCGGTGATACCGGTTCCCCATCGCTGCCTGTACCGGTGATACCGGTTCCTCACCACTGCCTGTACCCGCGATACCGGTTCCCCATCGCTGCCTGTACCTGTGATACCGGTTCCCCATCGCTGCCTGTACCGGTGATACCGGTTCCCCATCACTGCCTGTACCTGCGATACCGGTTCCCCATTGCTGCCTGTACCTGTGATACCGGTTCCCCATCGCTGCCTGTACCCGCGATACCGGTTCCCCATCGCTGCCTGTACCCGCGATACCGGTTCCCCATCACTGCCTGTACCTTCGGGACGGGGTCCCCCTGGCTGCCTTTACCTGTGAGACCGGGT